>CAJVGC010000590.1:26986671-27019474 GCA_910822075.1 Senecio squalidus | reverse complement strand
AAAAAAAAAAACCGGTTTCAAAAAAAACCGAAAAAAACCGAAACCGAAAAAAAACCGGTTTTTTTTTAACTGGTTTTTTTTTAGAAACCGATAAAAAACCGGTTTTGTTGCACCTATAGGCCCAGAGGCTATCAGGTTAGAGCATTTGTTCCGCTGAAACGAGTCTTTTAAGTATATACACATTTTTTTACTACTTGATAGTTATAATAAACACTATCATTTGTTTTCCCAAATGTTGAACCTCATGTATATGAGACGCGTACCATGCATGAAGTGCACTTCATACCTCATGTTCTAGGAACCTTTGACGTTCTTATGCGTCATTTCTTTGATAACTAGTTTGGGATAGGAATTCACAAAGATGTGTTTAATTAACTAGGGTTGAGTATGGTTCGGTTTTGTTCGAGTTTTATATCAGTTCGATTCTTAGGATTAAGTTCGGTTGGGTTCGACTTTTAATCAATTTTTTCGGTTTTGTCTATTCCTTTTTCTTATTACTTTTTTCTTTTACAATAAGCAACATCTTATTCCTTTTTCTTTTACAATCAAATATATTTTTCACTTAATAATATATAATCATTAAAATATTTTATCTATAATGACTTTTGTCTTAAAAAGTAATTATAATAAAAAAAAAAAATTACATACAAAAAGTGTATCTTAATGGTATATTATAATTTGCTCTGTTCGTTTTTTCGGTTCGGTATCTAGAGTAGAAACATGAACGAACCAAATATTTCGTTTCTTTATAAGTAAAAAATCGAACAGTTGCTTTTTATATTGGTTCAGTTTTTCGATTTTGGTTAATTATTTCGATTTTTCTTTTGTGCTTTGTTTAACAATGTGTTTAGTTCTGAAAATGAAATATATAAATGGAAAGTATAAAAACAAAAATTATTATAAACAAATGAAGCTCGTATAGTGTTGATAAGAAAATGTAAGCATCTTGATTATTATATTCAATTCAATTGGATTGGATGGGTAACTTTGTTTGAATAGAAAAAAGTCAACAACATTTTGTTTTTAATGGGAATGGTAGCTAACACCATCTTCGTATAACTTATATTATGCATGTTTATCTTAAATAAACAAATTGTCTTTGGTCAAAAAGAAAAAATAAATAATTCGAATATTCAAAAAGGTTTATTCATGGTAGTTAGTATTACATAAGTTGATTATATAATTGTTATTTATTTATATATCATAAAGTCAAATATAGATACTAATTAACTAGTCGAATACTAAAAACACAAAAGTTAACTCATGTTTCAAAATAAAGAAAAAAAATAAAATAAAATAATAGAAATGAAAAAAACAAAAAACAAAAATAGTTAAACGAAAAAGACGAACTATTGTTAGAGGAAATTTGGGCGATTATAATTAGCCTCCCATTATAATGTCATTTTTAACATGAAAAAAGTTAATTCCCCACCTGTTCATTTTCACTCTTTTCATTTCCTATCCCAAAAACACTAATATGACATGAGTAACATTTTTCTTTACGTTCTTTTATTTCTCAACTAAAAATAAAACTCAAAAACATAGTATAAAACAAAGTTTTGAAAGAGCCAAATATACATATGCCAAAACGGAAAACAAGGAAACAAAAAGTAAACTATCAAAACTAATCTTGAAAATTAGAATAACGTCATTTCCGAATAGCCAAAAAACACTTTGTCTTTATGTCATTGCGATAAATTTTGCTTCTTGGCCCATTTATGAGTACCACCAAAATTAACTTGGCAAAACTTATAAGAAAACGATTTGTGATGACATCAACACGGTTTTCGTCTTAGACTTACATGATACTAACTTTTAGGAAAATGACAACCAACTTGGGGCACGGTTTTCGTCTTAGACTTACATGTTAGTTTCTATAAATTTTAGGAAATTTATAGAAACTTCACATTCTTTTTCTGTAATTGACCCAAAGTAAAGTCAATTATAGAGTAACAATTTAGTAATCAAACCTTTAGGTGATGATATTTAGTCTTCCTTATAAATTAAAATGTTTTTGGGCTGTCTTTATAAGTTATTCTAGTGACGAATTTGAAATTGAACAAGTTTTTATTAAGAAATTGGAGGGTGTAAGGCTCGATTCCCTCAAGGTGTTTCTTACTGTGACATTTTATCGGCTATAAGAAAATCAATTATTGGAAGAGGGAAAAAAAGTTGTATCTTCAATTTTGTTGCTAGTTAATATTACATTTTAAGGAAACAATTACAGTCGAGAGGTTTCTAGACTTTATTGTTTTAGAGATCATGATTTCGTAAGGTTTTCGACAAACCTCCCAAAAAATGATTATCTAGAGAAACTATATTTTTGAAAAAGTATGTTCGTACTAATCTATTTTTTACCTTACAAGGAGTAGTTGCATTTTTATTGTTTCGCAACAATGGCCGGTCACCATGGTGCAATACACTTTTGATTGGGTTTTGTTCATTCACTTCATTGTTCTAACATGTTTTGTCTTAACGGTTAAAACTAGTAAAATGCAAGAAAGTATAATCAACATCCCAACTACAACCACCAAAACTCCAATACCGTACAAACGTCAAAAAAGATACTCCTAAAGTATCGCCAAAACGTGAACCCATGTACTGATGGACCCGAAACGAACCTCCATTGATATGAACTCTCAAAAGACACCACAAAGACATAAAACATGACCAATCACCAAATTAAACAACACTCACGACCAACAACCAAACAAGACGATCATATATAAACGTACCGACTTAACATTCTTATGAAGCCTACCAATAATACCATTCCACTCTTTTAATCATGGAGCCAATGACAAAGAATTTTGGGAGCATCTACTGATCTCTTGTTTATTAGCGTTTTTATATTAACATGCGTCATATTGATTCCTTTCATTTATATTTCACCTATATTGAATTATTAGATGTCAAGATAAGTTATACGTACTCTATCACGAATCATATGATTCTTTGTTTTGTACTTGAATCGGTTTATTTAACTTATTTGATTACGAAAATTGCATCTCTTTCATCATTATTGGAGTAATCATAGTTATGAAACTTTTGAAGCATAGTTTTATTTGACTATGCTTAAAAAAAATATGTTCTAGGAGGGTTCCAAAACACCCACTAAAATACGTACATACATCAAGAAAGATTTGGGATTATGAAGCTTTCGAAACTTATAAGTTTAAGATAATAAAAACGTCTTAGTTAAATTAACACCCACCAAACCCCCACAAACTCTGATAGTTGGTCGATACAACGAGATGAAAGTAATTAGAGACATTTTTAGTGACATAACCATGATTTACCCCAACATTAAATACTAATCTGGTTTGGGAGACCCTGCCACTCACACACCATTAACGCGAAAGTCGTTGCCTTTTGCTTTCAAGCACAAACCTTAGTAACGTTGTTTTTTCAATTTTTGATTAGCTCTTTAAAGAAGTTGGAAAACATGTCTCTCCACGGACTCTCTGTTGGTATATATTTGTATTGTATATGTATTAGTGTTAGTCCGGTTATTCTATTTGTTTAGTTAGGCTCATCGTTGTAACTATTTATATTTACCTTGGCTTAATGTAATGATTCATTAAGCCATAATATCCAACATGGTATAAGAGGATTAATTCCCTGGACCAAAACAAACCTAATTTTCGATACCCTATTTTTCTTGTCGACTGTCTTTTCTTTCTAAACCTAAAATTTGTCGTTCATCCTTTACCATGGGCGATAACCCTCCCCCACGACACACTCTTCTTCACAAAGGTTACGGGGTTACAAACATCAAGGCACATGTTCCTCAACAGCTTGACCTCGATAAGATGAACTATGATCTTTGGTCGGAACTTTTCTCCACTCATTGTATTGGATACGTCATATCGACACCACCTACGCTCCAACCGAATCCAATCCTAACGACACACTGCCAACATCTTCTGAATGGACAAAACTTGATTCCATCGTCAAATCCTAGATCTATGGCACCATCACTCCCTCTCTCTTACAAAAAATCTTCCAAAAGAATTTGACCGCTCAAGAAGCAAGGTTAAATCTCTATAATCTTTTTCATATTAACAAAAGTGCAAAACTCATGCAACTTGACAATGATCTCCGCACCATTACACTTAGAAACATGTCAGTTAATGACTATTGCACAAAGATTAAAACCATTGCGGACTTACTTGCTAATATGGACAATTCCGTTCCGAATGCCAGTCTTGTCATATACACAGTAAATGGTCTTCCTCGTAGGAGGCCAAGCGTAGCTATGAATATTCGACTTGGGGATCCATTACCTGCAAGTTTCGCCCTTAAATACACTATGCTTTTACTATAACAAACATTTTCTCGATCCATGAAAAACATTCAATTATCATTAAGAACGCCAACTTAATATATCTTACTTCCATATCGTTTAATACATTTAATGGAGCTCTTTTCTTATTCTTACAACCGACCTCGATAAAAAATATCATTTAATATGTCTAACGTCTTTATTCTTTCATAATAGTTTTAAAATCGTCTAGAGTTATACATCACATATGCCCCTACTCAAGCTTCGGCGCATCGACATATTCAACTTCAACCAAAACCATTATTATTGTTACTAATGCATCAATTAATTAGTTGCAAATTATAATTTTATCGATAGGTAACAAATAACTCGAAATCATTTAATGAGGGTTTGCCTCATTAGTAGCATATTGTTCGCTCCTAAGGTGGTTCTTAACTTTGATATAAGATTTGTAGGTTGTATACTGACAAATTAGATGTCACTATAGCACAGATCACTAACCGTTACAAAAAAAATTATTTAAAGAAAATTGCAATCAACTTGTGTAATGGTTTTTTAGTCAATAAAAAAATATATAGATAGTAGTACTGGTCCTCACGCAAGCCAACGACAGAAGAAGCCTGCAGGCAGTTACTCCGTAATTCGCACAAAGATAAAGCATATAAAAGCAACAATTTCTCAATCTTTATCTCATTTTTTCAAACCCTATTTCTCATACTCTACTCCAAGGTAATTTCATGATTTCATTTTTAATTTACGTATTCAAATTTTAAGTTTTCTAGGTTACACATTTGATTATTGTTTCGTTCATAGTTGAATTTCGATTTGATGAATTTTCCTATGGATTCTATTTTTATCGTAATTTTGGTTAATTCTGTTTGTAATTAATTGTGAATTATTAAGTGTGTAATTAATTGTGAATTATTTTTGTTTGTGAATTGTGATAATAAAAGTAGGTACGTGTAAATACCTCTTAATTTTGTTACGGTTCGCTTCATTTTTATGAGAAATCAAGTGGTAGAGTCTGAATTTTTAATCGTCTTGTTATCGATTAAATGTTTCGGCAAGTTATGACTTATGATCAAGTTGTTAACCTTTTGAGCACTACTTTGAAGGCTCTGTTGATAATTTTCGTGTCGATAGTTTCAGGTTATTAATGTTTTCGAGCAGTAGTTTTACGGATTCTGTTTCTAGGCGTAATTCAAAGTTTCTTAAAATATGTCGCAGCATGATCCGTATGCTAGTATATGTATATTGAATAGTATGTGAAATTGTGAATTATGTTACTAGAGTTAAGTGATATATGTCATGTCGTTTGATGTGTGTTTCGTCCTGTCTCAGGAGGATGTTATTCAGTTTTAAATATTTCATAGCCAAAATATAAGCGCAAATATTGATACTTTGAGTCAATTTTGTTTAATGAAGCTTATGTTATTTCCAGATTTGAATCATGGGTCAGTCGTTTGGGTGTATTCAAGTGGATCAGTCTACTGTAGCTGTGAAGGAACATTTTGGAAAGTTTGATAATGTACTTCAGCCTGGTTGTCACTGTTTGCCTTGGTTCTTGGGGTATAGGTTGGCTGGTAAACTCTCGTTGCGTGTCACTCAGCTTGATGTTCGCTGTGAGACTAAAACAAAGGTTTTGTCATGCACCTTTAATCATCATTTCATATCTACGAGGATGTTATTCAGTTTTATATATTTTAGCCGATACTAATTATTCCCATCTTCTACAATTTGATTGGATCATAATGTTTTCATTTCAGGACAATGTCTTTGTTACTGTGGTTGCTTCCATACAGTATCGTGCCTTGTCTGAAAAGGCTGCTGATGCTTTCTACAAACTGTCAAACACAAAGCAGCAAATTCAAGCTTATGTTTTCGATGGTAAGATGCATATATATATATATATATATATATAGTGCTATAATAATAGTTATGGTAGCCATGCTAATTTTTTGTGCTCTTTCTGAAACTCTGTTTTCACATCAACTCTCGTAGTCATTAGGGCCAGTGTACCGAAGCTGCATCTGGATGATGTTTTTCTGCAGAAGAATGATATAGCAAAAGGTGTGGAACAAGAGCTTGAGAAGGTAACAGCTATTTTCCTTTATTATTTTTTATTGAGCGTATTTCTGTTTTTAAAGAAGACATTGTGTTATTTATTGTTGTCTTGTAAATGTGTGACGCTCTTTGACCTTAGTATTCTTTGCTTTGTTTTAGGCCATGTCTGGTTATGGTTTCGAGATTGTTCAAACTTTGATTGTTGATATAGAACCTGATCAACATGTGAAGCGATCCATGAATGAGATCAATGCAGTAGTTTAATTCCTGGTAGAATCGTGTTTGTCTCTCTTAGTATACGAGGCAGTTTTATCAGTTTTATTTGGAAATATGACGATGCGGGTTAGTATTGTATAAACATAAAAATCTTGGCTAGAAAGTTACCAGTTCAAAACGGACAGTTCAAAAGTGGCCTAAAATTTAATCACGTGGCTACAACTTTCGAAATTGTTTTCTTCAGAAAAATTGACTCTGTTTTCATTATAGTTTTGTGTAATTGTATCTATTACTTTAGTTATGAATTTCCTGAAATGGACAAAAGAAATTGGTGGGTCAACCCAATTTGTTTTGTCCCGCTCTCGAAGTTAATCTGTCTAGTTTTCCACCTATACTTAATAGTAATCTTAAAAATATTGTTTAAACGTAAAATGGATTACTAGATTTTTGTTAATAACTGAACTATCTATACACTTGTTAACATTTCTGGAATAATTCAACGAAGTATAACTTTTTTGATTTAATAACAGCTTCCAGAATGAGACTGGCTACGAATGAAAAGGCAGAGGCTGAAAAGATTCTACAAATCAAGCGTGCAGAAGGAGAAGCGGAATCAAAATACTTATCTGGGCTGGGTATTGCTAGACAGCGTCAAGCCATAGTGGATGGTCTCCGAGACAGTGTGCTAGCGTTTTCTGAGAACGTTCCAGGAACATCAGCAAAGGAGGTTATGGATATGGTGTTGCTCACTCAATACTTTGACACCATGAAAGAGATTGGTGCTTCATCAAAGTCTAATTCTGTGTTTCTTCCTCATGGCCCCGGTGCAGTCAAAGATGTCGCGTCACAGATCCGTGAAGGTCTCCTTCAAGCTCAAAGTAGCCATCATGATTAGCTTACAGGTTCCTTCTTACAACCTTATTTTGAAGTGCGTGAATACGTTATGATGTAAAACTTCTGTGAACATATTACGGCGTTTATGGTTTGATAAACTAGTAAGATGCATACGGTTATGGTTAGAAAGGGTATATAATTCAGATCCTTCTTAGTACTTTATCTTTGAATATTGTGATTCACTTTTGAAGTTGAGTTGCTTTGCGTTTTATGGAAACTTAAATAGTTTGAATTTTGCATCTGAATATGGTTTGTAACTGAGTTGCTTTCCGTTTTTGAACTTTAATAACCGCCATTGTTATTTTTCTTCAAGAAACCTGGAACTCCCATTTTTTTTTATCCAAGCATGGGTCTAGACTAATTTGCCACTTTGTTTCGTTCTAACACACATAAAAGATTTCACTGATTTACGCAACACCTATCAGATCAAAGGAGAGCGGAAGGTTATGCCAATATCCAAGGTTGCCAATGTATACAAGATGGTTTGATTTTGCCAATGTTCGATTATACTGACCAATTGTTTTTGACATAATACTTTTATGTTGGTACTTAAAAAAAACTATTCAGTTTATTAGGGAATGGCATCCATGAACATATTTTATTTTCTCAAATCACTAGAGATCGAAGCTTAATAATCACACAATAGCTATGTTTATATCATGTCTATTTCGTTATATCTTAATAAATTTCTACAGTTTCTGAGTATTTTATGTTAAATTTTTTATTTCCTTCTGTAAATTTCATATGTATATATAATTACATATTAGTGTTATTAAATGCTTATACTTGTAGTACATTTTATCAAAGGAAAGAAGATTATGAAAACATAAGAGAGCAAATTTAATCATATACTACCGAATAAATTCAAATTAAAATATATTATATATCACTGTCCATACGGCTTTTTCATTTTCCTTTATATTATCATGTCAAAAATATACATCACAGCTAATAAATATGATATGCTTTTTTTTTTTTTTTTTTTTTTAAGAACTCATGTAATACACGATTAATAACCTAATTAATAATAAATATAGTTATAAACTTATTTATAGAAAAGGTTCATGTAAAAACTCATATTTTTACTAGAGTTATAAAAAAAATTGTTAAATTAAATGTAAATTATGTATATTAACATATAAAAATAATTAAATGTTATAAAAATAAAAATTGTTAAATTAAATAAAAACTTAAATACATATATGTGAATTTGATTTGTTCACATGTAAATGTTTTCTCCTAAGTGATGAGAATTCATATATGATTAACAATAAAAATATTTGATTTTATCCTTAAAATTATTAGATTTGATCTCTGCAAATTTTACCTTTGAATGAAATTTAAACACATATGATTTAACATATTTTTTTATATAATTATCGTATGAATATTTCGATATAGTTAATAGTTAATACTTAACATGACAATCATTATAAGTATAGTAAAAAAGTTGATAATTAAAACCAAGAGTTAAATGTATAAATCGTCCCTCACAGGTTGTTCATATTGCAAGTGTCGTAAGTGTTTTGAAAGTTAATGTATGATTAGTGTTTTGAAAATTAATGTACCGTCCTTGTTAAATAAGTTGTGTGCATATATCATCATTGACAAGAACGATTTATACTATTAACGATTTTAAATGTCGAAGTCATTTATATAAACCGTTATTGCTATTAACTCTTGCATAAATCGTTTCTCACGTGAACAATTCATGTATTTTAAAAACCTCATAAACAAAATATGCAATTCGAGTAAATGTTAAAAGACGATTATGCAACTAACTCTAGAAACAATTTCTAATTAATCATTCAAACATAATTTAGTGAATAATAGTTAATGATTATTTAATTTTAACTCTCTCCCATCAGGGGCGGAGCCAGAAACTTTTACCACTGGGTTCAAATTTTTTTTGCATACTAACGAGAAAGTGATTGATTACACCTCAGAAAAAAAAAACCACGACCCGACCAGTTACCTAACCTACACGTTTTGCCATCTCTAGCAAATGGTAGCCTGCGATGTGGCAGATGAAAGAAAGAGCAGTCATATGAATTACCCGGAACATCACGACATCACTTGGTAGAATAAATGCGACATAAGGAGGATATCGAGCTGCTAGGACCTGTAATGTCATAAGTATTATGTTATAGCAATCTTTTAATTCTACAATCATCATTAGGAGGAATGTTTTAGAGTTTTTAATCTCAATAAACACATTTATGTAACTTTAACTAAGAAATAACAAGAAACTGGTACAAAAATTGTTAAAATCATATTCACATATTCCAACAGTTCAAAAATTATATGTAGATAAAAGCATAATACGGTTGATGTCTATGGTATTAGGATGCTTTAGCAGGACAAAGAGGCTTCATTTCTATAACACTCCTAATGGCATCTGTTGCATGCCAAATTATACAACAATCCGTAAACTTTTTATTAATATTCATGCTAATTTGGACTGTAATAATGTCCATGAAAGTCATGGGGCAATCCAACTTTAGTTTTTCTTCAATAATAGACTTGCCCGTCAAATACTTATTTAGTATTTAACCGCTATAAGTCTTTGCCACTTAAATCTTGAAGACAAGTATGATTGATGAGGCAATGTTGGCATTAATGAAAATCAAGGAAACAAATGAGAAGATTACAATGCTTGTTTGTTTGCTTGATGTTCCGAAACAGATGATAATGAGAACTTGGACCAAAATCAAACAAGGACAATGGGAAAGCCCAAGACTCATTATAGACGACAAAATTACATACCAAACCACTTGGTAACATGTGCAAACAATTCCATGGGGCTATCTGATCAATTTAAGAAACATGTAAACATTGATAAATAGCTACAAACATATTTTCTTTTAGAATTTATCAAAACTAAAACTAAAATCGTTAAATCTTCACTTTGAAGGATCATTGACCAACGATAACATAACCATGGGGAACTATTGTCGAAACAGAATAGACTCTGACTGGGTCAGATGAAGCACTCTCAATCAAACCATACAGAGGCAAACAAACAACCCTTACGAATTTTGTAATCTACTAACCAACTAGCAATCAATAATATGAGTTTCCTATCAGTCAATACTTGTTATGTAATTAATTAAAAGAACGAAATTAGGGAAAAATTGTAATCAATGGCTAAGGAAACACTGGAAATTAAAACGAATTAATGAACAATTTAAGAAAAATATCAGCAAAATCAGCAATACAAATATAAACCAAATCCAAAGCTCTTTCTTGAAAATTAGGGAAAAAGTGTAAAACGAAATCAGAGGGTTCATGAATGCAAAATCAGGGGTTCAAGATGTCAAATGAAGCTAAATTTTCAGAAATGTTATACATACCTTCATCAATTTTCAGAATTCCAATGGGTTCGATTGAACCCTCTGACGAGAGAGTAGCTCCGCCCCTGTCTCCCATAAATTTGTTGGTAGTTATCATATAATCTTAAAACTCAACAAAATTCATAAAAAAAAATAAAAAAAATCCAAAATTACAAAATCACAATCCTGTATTTTTCTCTAAGAAATTGTTAAAAAATCGGCCCACTTGATCCAACTTCCCAAACTACCCTTACGAAAACCAAACAATCCCCAATAACCCAAACCAAATCAACGGCCACAAACGCATCTAACCACCTCTTTTTCCAATCCAACGGCCCAAAATCACTCTAAGAGCTCACAAAACCCACACAAATTAGGGCTTTTCTTCTTCCCCAATCCATCTAGCCTATAAAACCAAATAAGCTCGTCTTTATCATTTCATTCCTCAGCTTATTTTTCTTCATTTTTAAACCTAGTTAGATAAATCATGGCTAAAGGTCCAGGTCTCTACACTGACATTGGCAAAAAAGCCAGAGGTTATTATTTTTCTATCTCTATTATATAATATATATAGATATAGATTTATGTATCTATAGGTTTTAATATTTTGTTTTGTTTGTTTGTGTGATTATAGATCTTTTGTACAGAGATTATCAGGCGGACCATAAGTTCACAATCACAACCTACTCGCCTACTGGAGTTGTGAGTTTATCTATTTTTTGTATATTTTAGATCTGTTTGATTAGTGTTTGTTTCGTTATTGTTTGATATGAGTATTAGATGATTACTGTGTGTGATTGTGATTGTGATTTATTTAGCTTATTTGTTTGTTTATGCTTTTGATTTGATTAGGTTTTTGTATTGATAGATATGTAGATACATGAATTTTGTATCTATTTTTGTAAATGAGGAGTATGCAGCTTACAGAATGTTGATGAATAATTATATTGTGTAGTTGCTTTATTTGTATACTGTAATGGAGTATCTGATTCTATTAACATTTAAAGCGCACATTTAAAGCTAAAGATGTGTGCTAGAAAGGTAGTATTTGTCCCCACCCGCATCGCTGGTAATTATGTATTTTAAATATTGAAAATGATGTTAATATTCGGTCCTTACCTACCTTTGATTGATTACGGTCACTTTAGTGATCTTATTACTGTAAAGTTAGTGTTTGTCTGTGCACTTTTTAGTATGGATTTTACTTACTGAAGCAGCTATAGGTTTATGAATTTGTTGATGTTTTCGAGTTAATGTGTGGTAAAGCGTCTGAATTGAAGATTATATTGTGTATCTATGTTTTGCTATGGGTATTAGGTATCGCTTGCGAGTTTTGGTCAATTGTAATGTTCTGATTCTTGTGTGTTTGATTGTAATATATGTATGTGCTGGATTTTGTAAACAGATTGAAGTCTCTTTTAAGTGTTGTATTATTGGGTAGTAAACATGATTATATTTTGAACCGAACTGACATTTTCCGTATTTATACAATGCAGGCAATTACATCGTCTGGAACAAAGAAAGGAGAATTGTTTCTTGCTGATGTCAATACCCAAATTAAGAGGAACAACATCACTACTGATATCAAAGTGGACACAAGCTCTAATGTATGACTCTTCTATTCCCTGTCAGTCGTTTATTGTATTGCTTTTCTATATTTCAGCGAGTGTGTTTATATGCTACTATTTGTATATTCTATGGTCGAAAACCTTTGCTGACAAGGTTTGAGATATTTATTAGTTTGTAGTAATTTGTTATTTGTTATCTTATTTCAGTATTATGTGTGAAACTTTACTGAACTACTTGATACGTTATTGTAGCTCTCCACGACCATCATAGTTGATGAACCTGCCCCTGGTCTCAAGGCAATTGTTAGCTTCAAAGTTCCTGATCAAAGATCCGGCAAGGTTTGTAACACACTATCTGTTTTAATGAAGCAATTCACATTAATTTGCATATTTTACCGCTAAATATTATCCGGTAATATAAAAAAAACCTGATTGTCTTCTATTTTGATAGTTGGAGCTGCAATACTTGCATGACTATGCTGGGATCTCCACAAGCATTGGGCTGACTGCAAACCCTATTGTGAACTTCGCTGGTGTGCTAGGAACCAACACCACTGCCCTTGGAACTGATGTTTCCTTCGACACTAAAACTGGAAACTTCACCAAGTACAATGCTGGTCTTAGCTTCTCCAACGCTGACCTAATTGCTGCTTTGACCTTGTGAGTACCTGATTTTTTTCTAATCCAAACATTACTAACAGAATACATGATCAAAATCAACTCTCTTTTTTGCATGCACTTATATAAGCAAAGTGTGAGTAGCTTGACCTTATCATTGTTTTTAGAAATTTATGGCTTAAAATCCTGTTTTTGAGGGTTTGAAATCGGGCTGGTTGGTTAGGAGCAAAGTTTTCAGGGCGGGCAAAACAGTGTCTGCATTTTAAATTCTATCATAATGGTTACACAAATATGTTTAGTTAAATGGACACAATGGTTTGTTGCAGGGTTTCCTGTTTCATTTTAAATGCTCTTTTTCCGTTCGTTCATGGAGCTGTTTTTGGCTACATTATATAATCTGTCATTATTTATCAGTGATTTAAATCTGTCATTAGGTGTCGGTGATTTAGTTAAAATTGGGGCGAATTAGTGAATATTCGTAAAATCCAAAAATTAATCATCGTAAATCAAGCATTTTTACGGTATCACGGGACACCATTTGGTTCTTGTTGACCAGAAAAAGGCATTCTCACATCCTATAACCTTGGGGAGCACATTCTGCAATTACCTTTTGGGTTTAGCCGTGAGAAAGACATTTCTTATCTGATATTTGTTACCTGATATTTCATCTGTTTTATATTTTTAGCTTCAATCTTTTGAGCGTCTTAAAAATAGATAAATTTCAGAAAAATCGCATCATATTATGCCATTGAATTCTAACATTTGAATGATGATAAATACAGGAATGACAAGGGTGACTCTCTGAACGCTTCATACTACCACATCGTGAAGCCCTTGACCAACACATCTGTGGGTGCTGAAGTGAATCACAGCTTCTCAACCAACGAGAACACAATCACTGTTGGAACCCAGCATGCTTTGGATCCATTGACCACAGTCAAGGCTCGCATCAACAACCTTGGAAAGGCAAACGCTCTTATCCAGCACGAGTGGCGCCCAAAGTCCCTCTTCACCATTTCAGGAGAATTTGACACCAAAGCCATCGACAAGAGTGCCAAGTTTGGTCTTGCCTTGGCCCTAAAGCCTTGATGAGAGATGTTTGTTTTTTTGAAATTGAAAGGTTTTACTCTCTTTTCAGACTTTTGGCAGTTTTCTTGAACGTAGAAATAATTCCAACAGTTTTTTAAGGACCTATTTCCATGGATGGTAATATTGGCAAAGGGTCATCTTTGGTGTTTTGTGTAATTGACGGTTAACTACTTTTTTCTGCCTCACAGTGTTTTTGCTTATATGATGAATTTGTTGATGATGCCTTTGTTTGAGTATGTCATGTGCGTTATTCGTTAGTTGTTTACCTATAGGCCAAGGATTACTAGTTTAGCCAGTGTATCCTCTCTAAGTTCTTTTCTAAGTCATAATATATGTTTATCTGCTTATATATTGGAACTGTGCAGAAATCACATCAACTTATTAAGGTAAACTGTGCAATTGTTATCGGTGTCCGTATTCAGAATCATGTTCTTGTTCAATTTCTTATGCCCATTGCTTACCAGGCCCGTTCAAAATGTTTGCTTGATTCAGGACTGATATTATATTATTTCTATTGCAAATTAGTATATGAAGTGTTAGAAATTTGAGTATGAATTGGTAAGCAATCAATGACTGGATTCTTGTACTTCCGGCTAATTTTGTTGGCTCGGATGGTGGTTGGATAACTAATTACAAGAAATACTTTAGTATTTTGCATAGTACGTTTCATACCTCGGAACAGTTGATCTACTAAGTTGCGTTTTTTTAACCTTCACAAGAAATACTACAGTATGTTGTTCGAAAACAAAAGCTTGTCCAAAGCATACTTTTATTTTGATACTAAATCTTTCTACTTAATGCTCGATAGAGAAAGTAAACACGTATGATGCTTATAAATTTGACCAAAGGTTAACAATCTCCGTAGATATATATTTGTACTATAATGTAAACTTAACCTTCCAAGAACCTTTAGCCGATCCTTGTTCCAGTTCCAACATGCTACAGAACAAAGATCCAACTCATAGGAATACCCATCAACTCGACCGTTATCTCCAATGGTGTCAATTAACATAAATAGAAGATCGTTTTACCCAAAAACACATGAAGGTAAAATGAAGTCCTCTATCATGGGTTTTCGGTTTCTTGGAATGATATTGGTGTTTTGCTTGTGTTTCCTGCAATGGTGTAATTGTGAGATTATAAAAACACTGCCTGGGCAACCAAGTAATTATATGATTACACAATATTCTGGTTATATTGTCACTAACGAAGAACATGGGCGATCACTCTTCTATTACTTCATCCAGGCCGCTTCACTTAACCACTCTTCACTTCCCGTAACCATGTGGCTCAATGGAGGTTTCACTTCTTATAATCAAGCTCCCTTTATACATCTTATACTCGCTTTCTATGCCTTAATAAGGATCAAGTTAGATCGTTTACTAAACGTTAAAAAGAACTGTTAAAAATTTATGTTGTAGGTATCAAGGTAATCTCAATCCCGGTACATAGTTTCCAAAAACGAACAAGAAACCTCATACATACATTCTACATATTCAAAATTTGTGCTTGTTTGTTTAAAAGTTTATTAATTTTTACTTGTATGTTGTTTCATCGTTGCAATGAAGGGCCGGGATGTTCTTCTCTTGGTTTCGGGGCATTCATGGAGAACGGACCCTTTCAGATTGGTGAAGATGGACTACTTGTCTTGAATCAACACTCTTGGAATTTAGGTAAATTATATATATATATATATATTTTGAAATAAAAATCTAGTTTGGTTTTATCTCATTTAACTTTGATTGACAGAATCCAACATGTTATATGTCGAATCACCCATCGGGGTTGGTTTTTCATACTCGAAAACAGACGAAGACTATATTGATTGGAATGACACTGATACAGGTACATATCGATAACATCAGACAGATATAAACTATGGTTTGATTATTTTACATTTGACATATTCTTAACATATTCTTAATAGATAAAAGACATACCAAAAATAGAAAGAATTTATCTGATAATATCGGTTTTAAATAATGTCAGCATATGATAATTTGGTATTCATCACAAAATGGTTAGAAGAATTCCCGTTATACACGCCATTCTTCTTGGTCGGAGAAAGCTATGCAGGTCATTACATTCCACAACTTGCAGAGCTAATATTGAAGTACAACAAGAGCCCAAACGTTACGATAATCAACCTCAAAGCAATTGCTGTAAACGAATTCTTACATGCTCTTATCCGTTAACAACTATTACTATTCACGTATCACGTATGTTACCATTCAATGTTTTTTTTTTTCTAGATTGGAAACCCGCTATTAGATATAGATATCAGCGTTCTCGCGGGTGAATATTTATGGTCACATGGCGCGATATCAGACAAGACTTTGATGCTAGAAAGAACTGTTTGCAATGATTCAACATACCTTCGAGAGTACGCCAGATCAGGATGGTCTCAAGGATGCAATGATGTTTTTAATCGAGTTGAGAATGAAATTAGTGATGATGTTGAACATGACGACTTGCTTTTGCCCAAATGCTTGTCAACACCGTCGTCTCAACAGTTTAAAACTCGAGGATTACATGCAAAAGCACATTCATCGGTACAAGGCTACAAGCATACCTATGCATCTTATTGGCATCTTCAATTCATTTTTTCTTCATTTTCTATGTGATTATTCGGTTCAGTATTTTTTTTCTTTTTAACAGATGGACAGAATCAGAACCACAAGTGACCCGTGTTTGAAATCCAGGATTTTTACTTATTTGAATAGGCGCGATGTTCAAAATGCACTTCATGCTAACACGACTAATCTTCCATATCCTTGGGACTTTTGTATAGGGTTTGTCACATTGATTTTCATTGTATTACCGTTTGTAACGAAACAGATTGTTAGCAGGACTAGTTATACTGTCTATGTAATTTGTTGCAGGCCGCTGGCTTATCAAGAACAGAATCTTGAAATAAACGTAATTCCACTTATCTCCGTTCTCATAAAGGCAGGCCTTCCAATCTGGCTTTACAGGTACTCCGTCGTTCCATTTAATTAAGTATAGCAAGTTCTTCTTGCTATATATTTGATTCTGGGTTCTGTTCAAAATGTGCAGTGGGGACCAAGATTCGAAAATCCCGCTTACACAAACAAGGATCATCGCTAATAATGTAGCAAAGGACCTTAAGCTCACGACCTTGACAAAATACAGGACATGGTATAACGATAAACAGGTAAGCAAAAACAATCTTGAACTTATTCGTTATGACAGTGATATATGATGTATGTGATGTTGCAGGTGGGAGGTTGGTCTCAGTCATTTGGGGGATTAAAAGACGGAAAAAACTTCACGTATTTGACATATGCAACAGTACGAGGAGCTGCACATGAAGTTCCGTTCACTTCTCCGGCACAAGCTCTCACCCTGTTCCGTTGTATCCTTAACGGATCCCCACTCCCCCGACCCAAATCCTAACAAGAACTACAGTTCCAAAACAACTCTAGTATACAATGTATTTTCTGTCAATAACATAAAAAAATAACTAATAATTTCGTTTAAGAAATCCCAGTTATGGCCTATGGGTGTTTTTAATCCAAATCTTAAGAAGTCGCATCCTTTTATCATCATGAGCCTCACAAATGAAGAAAAATAAGAAAAAAATAGTCTATATTGGATAACCGATAACATTTTAATTTTCATTGAGATTTAAGAAGCAGCTAATGAACCCGTTCTGACCCGTTAACCCATATGGACACGTTCTCAGTTTCAATAAGATTTCAAGAAAATCGGTCATCGGCCATATTCCTTGCTTCAAATGATGCAAAAGGGAAACAAATCTAACCAATCTATATATATATATATATATATATATATATATACATAGCCCAGTTCTAGTTACATGGGATAGATCGTATGTTCTAATACTGTTATTTGTATGCGGTAATGCACTAATGCATCCTTAACACATGCCAAACACAACAAAATATAGCCGAATGTAAGCTCTACCTAAAGCATACCCGCATATATCCATTGAGGTTAAATGCTAATAAAAATGTGTGATTACGTGAACTAATCACCTACAAAGAAATGCAGCTACTTGGATTGTCGTTACACTGCCTTTTGGGTGCCCTTCTAAGTACTTGCACTGTTGCATGATCATGGATACTTTCGACAAACTCGCGGTTCTGTTGTTCTTCTTGTACGTTCTCTTTGCGTTTATATCCCTTTCTCCCTGACGCTATAGTGATAACTTCATCTTGCTGTTTTTCCTCCAGCATCTCACAGTTGCCATGGATGGGCTTCAAATAGCAAAACCTTTTCAACGATTCAGACATTTATAAATGGTTAAATTAAAGATAAAAATGAAATAGGATTTTGGATTAAATACGTTGATGCAAATGTGGAATCCCTAGAAGTAGAAGACGAATAATACCATTCTTGGGGAAGTGTGTGGCTATTGAAATCAGGGGGTAACTTCCTCCATTTCCTGCACTTGTGGCACTGAACCCATTCATGGTCAGGTTTATGACGGGGGCGACCTCTTTTCTACATCACGAAAAAGAAAAAGAAAACAAGTTTGGAAATGATCAACTAAGAAACAAAAACAGTCAGCAGTCATATTAATAATCTATCGAAAAACAATTACCACCACTTATTTCCGTCACCCTTACCTTGACATTCTTAACCAGCTTCAACTCCCTCCCTGTTTCAATAGAATGCAATCCAATTCTTTTCTTTACTTCTGCTGCTATTCCAATTTCTTTCCCAGGATAAAAGCAATACTTGTACAAATTATTCTCACCCTCGTATTGTTTCCTTAAATCCCTCAACTTTCTTTTTCTTATCCTCTCACAGTCATCCTCTGAATCAGATGCACTATCAAAAGTGTCATTATTTATGACAGTTATGTCTATATCCCCAACATCTGGCTCAACAAAAGCAAATCAGCTTCTTAACATTTAGATGAAAATCTGTCATATCCACTCAAGAACCTCTTCCACTATGTTGTTTTTATCTTCAATAACTGGAGGATCCCCATTCAGATCATTTTCCACTACACTAGCTTGTGTTTCATTAACTGGGGGAGGCTCATTCATGTTCACATCACACTCTGTTTGAAACTCTACATTAGCCTCAAACTTTGTTTCATTCACATTACCCTCAACCTCTATTTCATTCACATTACCGTCGCCCAATGTTTCAAACTCTTCACTTGCCTCATTCACAACATCCATCACACTAGCCTCCATTCTAACATTAATCTCCTACCATTTGGTTTACTTCTACTACTTCTTCTAAATCTTCAATTACCACCTTAGATGATGATGGTGAGTTAAAGTATGTGCCTAATCTTGTCGCCCCATGTTCAGAATACAAACTAACTGTAAGACCTAATCTAACATATATGCCTAAAAACCGGACATCTGCATCATTACCCAAAGCTCTAAGGCCAACATCTGAATCGATATCGGGTATGAGGAATGGTAATAAATTGGATTCCCATCATTAAAACCACATTTTTTGACTAATCTATCCAGCTCATGAACTGAGAATTCATCAAAAAAATCTACTGTAAATTCAGGACTTTCAAAACCATCAACATACCGCCTTCCAGGGTACCTCGTAAACATGATTGTGAAACACTATTGCGTTTGTACAAGCAAAATAGAGCTGGGAGCCACAAGAGTCACCACTGCTTGAAAGTTTTAAAACACTATTGCGTTTGTACAAGCAAAATTCTTACCATTTCTTTTATGATTCGACATTGTAGAAATGATTATGAAATTTAGGGTTGGGGAGATATTTTTGATCGAGAATTATGGTTAATTTGAGGTTTTGGGGATTTTAGGGGACAGTGACTTTGTCAGACAATAAAATTTAAAATTTAGGGATGAGTGGTGCAATAAAAAAGTTATATGGATGATTGGTGAAATTTCTACAAACCATAGGAACTACCAATGTAATTAATTCAATAAAGAAATAAAATTGAAACTTGTATTGATTAGTATCGAGAAGATCTATTGAGATTGCAAGTGACCAAGGAAGACAAATGTCTATCAATTCGTTGATTGAGGCTAATTATACTTAGTGCACACAGTTTAGATATACATTCGTTAAAGTAAGTATCTTGTAGGGGTAAATGTATATCTTATCCCTATTTCAGGGCCGTCTCATTGATATAAGAGGCCCGGTGCAAAACTGAAAATGAGGTCCCATGAATCACAAAAAGCTTAGCTATTATCCGAAATATAAGGTTCATTCATAATTCGCAACTTGTTTCAAGTATCTTACATCATATTTAGAGTGTTCACTAAAGCAAAAGATCTTTACTTCACCAAAGAAGATGCAACATATATACTAACGGATATATATAATTCGGAGGCCCCCTCGAATTGGAGGCCATGTGCGGTTGCACCTCTTGCACAGGGTGATCTCCGCCACTGCCCTATTTGCACGTAAATTTAGGAATGATCATTTAATGTAGTTCTATGTTTAAAGGTAAATTTAAAAAATTCAAATCTCTTTTTGTAAGTGTTCATTTATCTTAAAAAAAAAAGTAGACATTTAATTTATAACGATGGAGTATATATATTGTTAATAACAACTTACTAATCAAATAATAACATATATCTTGAAGATGAAGACCGTATTTGAAGAATATCGTTTGCAATGACTTGGGGGAGGGGGAGATGTTGTTTCGGTTAAAGGATTCTAACAACCGCCAACAAACAAGTTTTTAAACAAATTTGTCGATCCATAAAATCGAAAATGCAAACAACATTTCTCATGGCTCAGGTAAAGGTTGCACACTGAAAACTCAAGGCCATTAACAACAGCATGATGCCAATATTTCACAAGTTTCTGTTAAAACTGTTGATCCAAGACTACATGTTCTAAATGTGGGAAGTATGTACATACTGCATGTAAATGCAAATCCAAGCCTGAATAAACTGTTATTTATAAAGCTAAAAGGTACGGAGACGATATCTCAAGTAAAAGAACGGAAAAAAAAATTACTATACGGAAACAACTAAAATTTCCATCACACCTCAATAGTCCGCATTGCTGTTTTTTTTATCATCTGGGCACGAAGTTAAAAATTCAAATTCTAAAGTTTGATCCGGGTCCAAATCATTTATTGTTTGTACCCTGTGCAGCAGGGCTCGAGATTACACGAATAAAAATCATGGCTAAAAATAATAATTGCAAAAAAAACATCACCTCACGATCCTCACAAAAGAAAATACAAGACTTGGTACAATGAGAAAAAAGTAACAAGTTAATATTGAGCAATTGATGGTAATCAATGTGTTTGTAACCACGCTGTGTGATGTTGCAGATGAGAGGATAGTCTCGGCCATTTGGGAAATAAAAGCGGCCCATGAAGTTTCGTTCATGTATGTGTATACAAGTACACGCTCTCTTCCGTTGTTTCCTTGACAGATTCCCACTCCATCCAAATCATCAAAAGACACTAAAGTTCTGAAATGAAGTGTATATGCAATGTTTTTGCTGATAACTAACATGTATGTGTGAGTAGTTTGTAGATATGGAGGGTGAAATTGGTTTTTCAGCGTAGATAACACTTATTGGGTACGACTAGACTACCAAAAATTTCCTTTCCCTAATGGACGTAAAAGGATAGGGCTACCGTTTCAAATCTTTCATTCCAATTTCCGGCCATAAAAAAGAATTTGTATGCTCTGCCTCCGTCCGGTATCTGTTTCCTATGATACCTTCAATATCGCATGAAAAGCCTCTTGAGGTATATCCACCGACCCGACACGCTTCATTCGTTTCTTTCCTTCTTTTTGTTTCTCCAGCAATTTCTTCTTTCTCGTAACATCTCCACCATAACACTTTGCCAGAACATTCTTCCTTAGTGCCGAAATCCTGGAAACAACACCATGATTCAATCACGAAACCGACAAGAAATCTATTAGAGGTGAAAATATCAATCCATGCACCCATATGTAAATGGGTTAATTCTGTTAAATATTTTTTTAAAGCGGGTCAAACAGATAAAGATATTAGATACTCTATGAAGGAAACAGGTCAAATGGTTTGAAAGTTGCCAAAGTGTATTCAAATGCATGCAACCTCTTGTTTTATTTAAAAAAAAATAGACTACTAATTTAATAATATTGTCTCATTATCGTATTTGATTAAACGTAACTTAGATATAAATAAAATTCAAAGAGATGCTGGATGAAAATTTGTTGGCTGGGTGACCCAAAGTGAAACGTGTCGACCCAAACCCAATTTGGCCACCTTAAAAATCTCTCAATATGAAAATTAGTGTCAACAGATTCAGTAAATCGCAAGTTTCTGAAACCCAGGAGGGTGTGACTTACGTCTCCCTAGCAATGACCTTTGATCCAACGGCAGCTTGAATTGAGATCTCGAACATTTGCCTGTTTAGATGCAAGATGTGTCAGTGTTTTTTGTGATATGAAGAAAACAAAATGGTTAAGAACAGATGTGTAACCTATCAATGAACTTCTTGAGCTGGTCTACGAGTTGACGACCAACACGTTGTGCCTTTAATCTATGAACGATAGTTGCCATTGCGTCTACAGGTTGTCCGTTCAAAAGGATATCAAGTTTCACCACATCAGAAGCAACATACCTGTAAAACAAAGCTATTTTGTCAACCTTTCACATTAAGATCGTTTTACCTATATAGGGTTTTCATTTGTGGGCCCTATGTTTATGAAAACACCAAATATGATTACAGGAAGCAAGATCTTACTCTGAATCTTCGTAATCAAATGATGCATAACCAGACGTAATGCTTTTCAGTTCATTGTAGAAGTCAACAACAATTTCCCTTAGAGGTATCCGGTACTTCATAAATGCGCGTTGACTGCATTTAATTAACATAGAGTTTAACACCTAGTTTTGCACGGAATTATATGCCGCATAACACAGAGATTAAGTACCTACATAAATTATCATAAGACTGTCTTATTAAGACATTACCTATCGATAAATGAATACTCTAGCTGTTCCCCTCTTCGCTCGGAACAAAGAGTGATAACAGCTCCTACATACCTTCAAACGAAAAACGCAAAATGAGTCATTTATTGTAAGAACCCTACAAACTAAGTATCTTTCTTGTGAAGCATTACACATAAGATAAACAAGTGGTAGATAGGATTTCGGAATAAGAGTAAGGGATTTTGAGAGCTTACTCACTGGGGATAATAATTGTTGCTAGTACTGTAGGTTCCCAAGAAGCTACAACTTGGACTTTAGAATTTGGAGTGAACGCGGCTGGATTTTGAACTTCTACTTTACTGGAAATTTAAAAATTAGTAAACTGACTGCAAATAAAGCGAAGTGATATTCTAAAAACCAAAAGGCAAGTACCTCCCATCTGAATACTCAAATATATATGGCACGGTGGGAACAGTGGAAATTATATGAGTTCCATGTTCCTGTTGTTTATGCGACAAGTAGGCATGGTTACAAATCCATATGATAACAAATTTAGAAGCTAAAATGCAGATCAAATTGATATTTATTGCTAAAAGGTTAATTGGGTAAAAACTTTTAGGTAAAAGTTAAACGGGTGAATAGTTTTTAAGTCATCGAGAGCACGCTTAAATGTTTAGAATACCTTATATGTTTAGAATACCTTAAATGTTTATTTTTAATATATATGAATTCAACTTTCTTATCCAGATATATCCTAACGAACTATGTAAGCTAATTTACAAACATCTAATAAAGAATTAACGATTTAATTCTGTACCTGCTCAAGCCGTTGATGAAAAACATCCATGTGAAGTAATCCTAAGAAACCACACCTTTAGAATATAAAAATGTATATCAGCATATAAAATCTGCTGGTGTTACATTTCCGTGATACATAAATAAATAAAAGACTGTCAGACCTGAAACCGAGACCAAGTGCTGTGCTGCTCTCTCTGGCAACAGAGACACTGGCATCATTACATGTTAATCTTTCAATTGCATGACTAAGCGCTTCAAAATCAGAACCATCCGCTGGAAAAAGGCCAGAAAAAACCATATGTTTTGCAGACTTGAACCCTAAAGATTAAATATCAAGAAAAGAGACATATATATATCAGGTCACGCCTCGTCAAAACTGAATCAACAACTAGGATACTGTATACTATGTTATGTTCATTTTCTTATCTCGTATATGATAATTGTTTGTATCCCATAATAAACTGATTACATTTATATATACCACATTGTAGTGTAACGTGGACCCATAGACTGTCAAACCAAATTGCTAAACGCCACTAAATCATATAAAAGTTTATGAGCTTACCTGGTAGAGGCTCTACAATAGTTTTGGTATGAAACAAAGTATCACCAACACGAGCCTCCTTAGTTGACCGCATGCCACTAACCACATACCCAACTTGTCCTGTTAAAAGGAACCCCGTTGACCTAAGCTCCGGATGCATAATCCCAACATCCAAAATCTCATACGACTGTCCCGTTGCAGCAGACGAAATCTTATCACCCTTACGCAAAGACCCGTCAACAATCGCAACATGACATATCACTCCCTTATACTCATCATAGTAAGAATCCAACAAAAACATACGAAGATTTGAATCACTCTTTCCAGGAGGAGGAGGAATCCGTTCTATTACAGCCGGAAGTACATGTTACCAGTTTTCGCAGAAGTCAAAAGCACATCACTCGGATCAAGGTCAAACATTGACTTCAACTGTGCTTTTACACGATCGGGATCAGCAGTTGGTTGATCAATTTTGTTAATCACAGGTATTATCGTGAGATTAGACTCAAAAGCCAAGTAAAAATTTGCAACTGTTTGAGCTTGTACACCTTGTGCTGCATCAACGACTAAAAGAGCACCTTGACAAGCAGCCAAAGATCTCGATACTTCATAGCTGAAATCCACATGACCAGGTGTGTCGACCAAGTTTAATAAATAGCTCGTATCATTCTCATTTGAATTATAGTTATAGAACATGGTGGCTGTTTGAGCCTTAACGGTGATTCCCCTTTCCCTCTCAACCTATTAAAATACATAACTAAATTATCAGTTGATTAAATTCATGGATATTTAGGTGATTCACTTCATTCCAGTGATCTTTTTTTTTTTTGGCTACCTTACAGTGGTGTAGCCAATGTTTATCAATAGGGCGACCAAAACAGTACAAAAATATTCAAAAGTATAAGACGATAAATTGTAATAAACTTACGATAAAATTTGTTTAACTTTCAATTGAACTCAGTCTCTCTTTTAAATCAATAAAATCATCCAAGTAATAATACCTTTGCGAACCGTTATTAAATACATGTATTAAATCCTAACAAGCAGATAAAAAAGTGTTTACCAATATATTCAACTCGTTAGTTACTATCAAATAATTATAAACATATCTTCAAATAAACAACGCTGAATTTCGTACAAATTCAATAAACTGGGATTGACGATTAAACATATTAGCAAATCACAAAAATAAATTAAACTAGCAAACTGATGACTGAAAGAATGATATAAACCAATTGATGATTCAAAAACTTTGTAAGTTTTAGAATAGGCCAAAAGTTCTATACATTAAAAACCTACTAAAATCTATATATGTATTACTAGATATTAAAGGTTTGGGGAGCGTCATAGCCCATCCTACATTGCATGTGGCTACGCCACTGTGACCAAAATCTCATTATTTTGAACTTGATTATTCAGAAAATCGGCATCATAAAAATCTTTCACTCAAACCCGTAATACTTATTATTACAACATCAAGGTGCAGCAATCGTTTTGCACGCATATCCAGAGATTATAGATACGAAACAAGATAAACAACTAATTATAGTACTTGTTAGGCAAACAAAAAAAAACTAAGTAATAGCCTAATGGTATACCTTAGTATGTGTTTAGGCAAGTTCGTAAACAACGAAACAAAACGATGAAAAACCTAGACTTTTGAGGTCAATTGAGCTAAGCTTAAACATAAAATTGAAATGTATTTTACAACATTTTACCTGTAATTTATCAAGATACTGAGGAACGCCGTGACCGCGTTTAATAGTACCGGTGAGTTCGAGAAGTCGATCAGCTAATGTGGACTTGCCATGATCAACATGAGCAATAATTGAGAAATTACGAATTTTATCGGTAGGATATTGGCTTAAATCTACTTGAATGGTGTCATCTCTCCGGGTGTTATTCCGTGAATTGGAGCAAAAACTGTGTTGGTGTTGAATTGAGCTCAAATTTGGTAGACCTAATCTGTAGTAATTGGGATTGGTCCGGAGTCTGTATATGCGATTGGTTAGTTTGTTGAGATATGACGCCATTGATGAGTACAAATTTAGGGTTTAATCGGAATCATGGATGCCGGTGACGGCTAACGGTGTCGGAAAAAATGGTGCTTTCTGTTTGCCCTAACTAACTGTTTATTTAAACGAACTCATTTCAAAACGTTTTCTATTTTAACACACTTTCTCCGTTCAAGGGGTTAAGAGAATTAAATAAATAACACACTAAACATTGTAATAAAGTAGGTTGATGTACCGGATAATGTAATTAAGGATAAATGTTGCAAAGCTAACATATAATTCAGATATAACGTTTACGATTTTACGATACTTAGCTTTTGTACTAAAGTTGGGTATGTTTTTGTGTAGTTGTCATTAAAGTAAGGTATCTCCACGATAAAAACACTATAACGACCCAAAGATCATATTTGAAAATTTATGTTATATGTCATATGCACAAGTCGATTAAAGATAATGTAGGTCGAAGGTGGATGGACGAGATGGAGGAATGTCCAGACCATAGGCCTCAAATTTTTTAATACTATCTATATATATTGCATTAAGTGAATGTATATATTAACAAATATATCAATATGATTTTTGGAATAATACTTTAACACAAATGCATCACTAGGGAGTTTGTAACGAAAAATATTATAGAGATTCGTACATTTTAATTAACAATTACGCGTTATATACGTTAAAACAAACTATTAATTTATGGCCTTATCTAGTAACATGTTTTGACCAGGGTTCCTATTTTGCCCCAAGCTCAAAAGACCTAGAGACGGCCCTGATAAGTCATATAACCTTTAAGCCACACGTCGTATAATCTAAAAGTGGAGTGTGGTAATAATATCTTCCGCGACTATACGAGATACACACTTTAGTGCATATGATGTATAGGTCGTTTGCATAGACTTGTTATATTAAACCTTTTCAGGGTTTTTTATTTCATTTTCTAAACATTAAATGTGTTTCGAAAAGTTTTTACTACGTTTCAGTTGATATTGAAGTGTCTATAGAGTAATTAAACTCTTAGGATATCTCTAGTATTTTTCTTTAAATTTTAAGTTTTGGAGTAAAAATTATGAAGAAAGCGTCTCCAACCTTTCTTTCAAATATGAAGAAAACTTATGAAGAAAATCACAATTTTTTCAAACAGGTAGGAATATTATTCACTCCCCAAAAATTTAAAATAACGTTAGTATAAACCTTTTGGAGTTGAGTTATTGGAGTTAATGACTGAAGATAATAGTATTTTGGAGCATAGCTGTCAACTCGTGACTCGAAACATGAATTGTTTTCTTAAATTTTAATTCGTGACTCGAATCGTGACTCTACTTGTAAGAGTCATAATTTTAAAATATATATAAAATAAATATATAATACACATATAATATAATATATTAAAGTTTTTATATAGAATTTATAAATAATTAAATATATTTGCGAGTCATTATACGAGTTAATGTACGAGTTGTACGAGTCATGATACGAGTCAACCGAATATCCGAGTCATGCTCCAAGTCGATACTTTTTTATTGAAAACCGACTCGACTCATACGAATCTAACAACTATGTTTTGGAGGATAAAAGATTCTTAATTTTCTTACAAATTTGAAGATTGAGAATCGAAGATGATTGAAGATGCTCTTAAATTAATTTAAGCCTTATATCACCATCTTTGTGTATCTTGGTGCGTTTAGTCTCGATTTTTTCTGATAGATATATATTTATTAATTTTAAACTTTCCATTTAATATGAAAAATGAATATAATAAACTTAAAACATGTGCCAAGTATATTGACAATTTTTTTTTAATGACTTTATTAATAAAAGTAAGCGAAACTATATAGATTATAACAATTTTTATCAAAATATCAGTGTATGTAATATCTTTTAATATAAAACTTAAAAGAACAAAGTTGTGTCAAATATGGTTTTTTGATATTATCCTATAATTAAATCTCCTTCATGCCTATGAATACGTGCCAGAAATCATTTTTTATTCGCTTGGGCTGGTCTTTCTTCTGGGCTTCGTATTTGGTTTCTGTTTGGGCTTTTGGTAATGTTTTTGGTTTCGACAGATTTAACGTATCGCCAGGTGCCTTTTTTTTCTTTTGCCACCTGTTATTTTCTGCCAGCTTCTTCTCCATTTTGGTTTGTTGCTTTTTCTCCATTGTTGCATGTTCTAGGTTAGTTTAATGGATAACTCTCCTAAATCCGAAGCAATTCCACTTTAATAGCTTCCGATGAGGACGATTTGCTTAGAGATTGTGTTTCTCACCTTCAGGTAATTTTACAGAGCTAATTTTGAATTATTTATTATTTTATTTTTTGTAATAATATTTGTGTTTTTTGTAATTTTGATGAAAATAGGGAAAACTTAGTAACATTATCGAAGAAATCGGTTTCTTATCAAGGTTTTTACTGCTAACCTCGTCGTAATGATTTGTTGATGTTTATTCGTTGTTTTTCTTTGTTGTTGATTGGTAAGTTTTTAAAAATCTACAATATTAATTAACTGTGAGATTTTTTAGTAAATTGTATCAATTAACTATAATCGTGTTAATTTGTGAGTATTAAAGAGATGATGTTATTTGATTTTATTAGGTTATGGCAGGATGCCGAGAACAGAATGTTGTTGTCTAATTTGCTTATGAAGAATTCCGCAGAGGTTTGCTTTAAATCCACATTTCTTAAATGGTTTAGACTTTAGATCTTATATGAACGACAGGTTGTTTTTAAATGGATGGGCCGGTTGACCGTCGTCGTCTGAAGATGATGATGATGACGTGGATAATGAAATTAAAGAGGTAATTAATTAGGTTAAATTGTGTGGCTAATTGTATCTATATGTATATGTATATGTATATGTATGTATATGTATATGTATGTATATGTATATGTATATGTATGTATACATTGGCTGTCGTTTTTGGTACTGTTGGGGATTTATGGGTTCATGTATTGAATTTCGTATTTGAGATTAACTTATTCCATTTTCCGAAAACGGCTTGAGAATTTTATATTCGGGTCATTACTTGGGTCTTCAAAAACGGCTGTTGATCATCATTGCCTTCTAATAGTGTGGAAAGAAAAGGAGCTGATGATTTTGAATTCTATTCTACTTGTATACCATTTACCCACTTATAGCCTGTAGAATGGATATGGGTTAAATTTTGTTTTCTTAGGCGTCTTTCGTAACCGCTAGCTGTTTATTTGAGCATCTATCAGCAATGTTTATTGTATATATCAGTTAATTGGTTTATTATATTTATTCACGTGTTTGTTCTGGTTCTATGTTTTGGCATTACTAAAAGTTGTTGTCGATTCTGATTTTCTTTTTGTGATGTCACAGGATTTAAATCAGAGTCTGCAGCTGCATTCATCATTCATTAGAAGGCTTTCTTTAGAAAGAGAATTAAATCCTATATATATTTTATCGTATGCATATTTATTTTTTCCAAAACGGCTAAATTGATTATATTATATTTAGGCTCTAAGAGAAAACATCCATCAAGAACATCGTGAGGTGGTTGAGAGGCGTGTTTATACAGGTTTCTAAACTTCAGCTAAACATCAAAACAGTAATTCAGAACTCGATATTTTAGGTCTTTTACTATCTCATTTTTTTTAATCTAATCATAACGTTTGTTTATGACTATTTTCAGTGACGGGAAACAGGGCCGATGAAGAGGTGTGGTATTTTTTATATTCTCAACATATCTGAAATTATAGTATATGCAAATACGTGTTTTAATTATATCTATATTTTGACAGACAATCGATCGATTAATAGAAACAGGTGATAGCGAACAAATTTTTCAGAAAGCAATCCGAGAACAAGGAAGAGGACAGGTTAGTTTCTTCAAAAACTTCTTCCATTATCGTCGCTTTAACTAATACGTGAATAGACATAGTTAAAAAAAACTCATTTCAGTTCATTCGTGTAATGAATAATTTTTATTATTCGGTGTCGGTCTAGGTCCTAGACACCCTAGCAGAGATTCAAGAACGTCACGATGCAGTAAGAGAAGTAGAAAGGAAGCTTCTTGACTTACAACAGGTACAAATATAGAATGTTATTTAAATAACCGTGTGCCGATTAGTTAATACTTTAATTATTGGAGTTTAGCTACTTTTCTTTGGTGTCGATCCATAACCATATGGCAATCAAATAATACGTAAATGATTATCTGTTCTATGATTTTTTTGTAAAACTACAACTTGAGAAACTAGAACCTATACTAGAACCTATATTGTTGTCATTCTTGTATCGACAACCTGTCTATTTTTAGTCACTTTCTGAAGCAAAAAATTTCCATTGATATTTTTTATTTTTTTATGGTCTAAACTTGACAGGTATATTGAAGAAAGATCATTTAGGCGGTTGATGTGAAAAATCTAGTTTTTCCGAAAATTAACCTTTACTAGATTACGACACGGGCAGTGTACCCTTGTCAGTTGCAAAATAGTATTAGCAAATATCGGGTTCGAACACAGGGACTATTTATAGTTGAAAATATTAGTTTATAAAAACACGTAACAGGTAATAAGTTGGTTTTAGTCTTAATGAAGACTTGCTTATAATAACGATAAAAATATTTAAGAATTCAAATATGGATAAAAGACGCTTGCTTGGACCGTTAACGAATATGTGTTATTTCTAGGTGTGAAAATGTCGATAAACTTCTAATGTAAAATCCTAAGTTCCTTTCGAATACCGGATTTCTCCAATTACCTAACCATGCAACGATTCCTTTCGAATACCGTTAACACCTCAAGTAATTGTGCATAAAGTTTCAAGCCGATATGTGAGAATTAATTTATAAGCTTCCTTTCGAATAGCTTACTAACTCCTAAACCGATTTCTCTTAATTTAGTAGCTAGCGTTTGTGTTAATATCTACTTGTAAAAATTGTTGTTAATGATTCCTTTCGAATATCATTTACTTATAATCAACTAAAGACCGACCGATTAATTCGTTCCTATTTTAGTAAAAATTACGGATTCCTTTCGAATACCCGTTTTTAGATTACCAAACAAGAGTATAAACAATTTTAGCAAGATAATTAAGTTATTAACCCAAACGGATCCCCAATTAACCTCTACACATCAATCGATTTTCAAACCCAAAACCTAACACATAAACATCACATAATCCAAGCAAACGTATTGAGAAATTAGCTACTCATAATTATAACAAACACAATCAAATATGTAAAAGACATACTTCGAATTGTAAATAAAATGATAAAAGATTCAATACCAAAAGCTGGAAAATAGGTTCCAAGTATCCCCAAATTGACAAAACGGAAATTGAAGTAATGATTGTTCAATGGAAATAACGATTATGAAAAGTGTTCTTGATTCTCCTTGCTAAAAATGATAAAAGACTGATGATATGATGCTTGTGATATCCAGAAAATCGGTCATAAGTAATACCCCACTAACCCCTTGGTTTTCCACTTAATTAGGATTAAAGAGTAAAATTGTAACTGCCAGCGCCGTGAGTTGCGCCGCAACTGTTTGTCTTGCGCCGCAAGTGATAGAATTGATTTGCCAGATACGTGAGTCTCTTGCGCCGCAACTATTGCTTCCTGCGGCGCAACTCGTATTCAGTGAGCTCCATAAACTTTGTGTCAACCAGTTGCGGAGCAATTGATGAAAATGGCCAAGGCAACTAGACATTTTGATTCCCGACTTGTTTTGCTTAGCTCCTTTTGGTCCCAAATCACCCCCAATAACTCCAAACATAACTAAAACCTATAAAACACACTTTACACAAAATATAAGCAATACGGGGTCTATCCATTACGTTTGGGACACAAAACATAACAAATATCGCTATGAAATACTCGTATAAATGAGCGATATCAAACCCCCCCATACTTAAGCATTTGCTTGTCCCTAAGCAAATCCGACTCAAACCTACTAACCATTTTACAAAACATACAACTTAAGAAAAATTAGGGAATCACGGGCTCAAACATTTAAATAAATTCCGGTGTTAGAGATAAAGATTTGCGTGAAATTGCTAGATCGTAAAACCGACTACAAACATCTAAAGCTACTAAATTACTTAAGCAAACAAGAACCGCAATTTACCAATTTTAACTCCTAATTCTTCCCCTAGTTTAGATATGTCAAGATAATCACACCTTAGTCCTCACTCTCCAACCGTAGTTGAAGCGATCAGCCATTACAGCCGACCCCTATACCGCCTTACTTTCGGGGGAACCCTTAAAATATTACTAAGCATTTTCTTCATTTGAGTACTTCTTTCTTTTGAGAATTATTTGGTTAGTCATCATCATTTTCTTTTCCTCTCACTTTTGTTCACTTCAAATATTATAGATTTTATTTTATATTTTCTTTGAAGTGAAAACGGGATTTGAGTCTTCGTTATAGTGAGGATCAATTTCTATTTTGTTGACGGGAAAGACCTATGGCCTTTTTCTTCGCCTCTAATTCTCCAAGGGCTTAAGTAATACTAGGATTCCCTAACTACC